>JANBXA010000600.1:8660000-8697500 GCA_030556225.1 Cricetiscus sungorus | reverse complement strand
ATCTCACTGTGGTTCATTCAAGGGTTACTTGAAGCATAGTGAACACTAGTTGCAAAGGGCTGGGCAGAGTGCTTAGCTTTCTTTATTACTGGTCTAATGACTCATTCTGAAATAAAATCCTCTTATTTAACATGTTAAGAATTTAAAGTGCTCATTGGCTAAAACCAATTAATTTAATTATTAAGTTCACACATACACAAGACATATTCTAGAGATGGAGGAAGGCATTTAGATGAATGCCTTTAATTACTCTTTTGATCTTCTTTACCACAAGTCAAAAGGGTCATGATTATTCCATCGGAATATATCTTAGCTTAAAAAAATCATAAGCATGCCTTTTGGTTTTGATACTTTATCAAATGTTAGCGGCCACAGACTTTTTTCTTTTTTTGACACTGTTTAAAAGCAATAAGTTTCATATTTTCTTACATGTGGAAAAATAATGGTCATTTCATATATTAAATGAGAAAAATAAAGCAAGAATGAAGGTCAAACTGATTTAGCACATCAAACAGTCTTTGTCAGCCAAGCTTAATATATCCTGAGTTTGTGGAACAAATGAAATTTTGATGCTGTTACAGTTTGCTTCCAAACAACCATTACAACTGGTTTTATATATTGTGTGCGCATCAGACCATCAAACAGTGCATCTTTACTGACGTGTTGCTGTGGCGATGATCTACAGTGGCAATCTACCATTTATATAAGGGCAAAATGTGCATCTATATTTAGTTGTGAAATTGGCCTATTATACTCCTGATGTTTACAGAGGCTAACATAAATTAATGATGACAGCTATGAGCAGTGTACTAGTTAGGCAGCCGAGTTCTTACCTTGAACTTGGGGGTTCCAGTTTTAACATCTAGTATATACTACACAGCTTGCTGCATGTGCTAAAGATTTCAGAAATGATTGCCTTCTCTTGAAGAATTTTAAAATAATCCAGTTTGTGAGCTTTGTTGTTCATATTCCTGCAGACTCATAGCTGTGTATCCACTTCTCAATTACCTTATGTTAACATCTATTCTAAAATATTCACCAAAAAGAGCTTTTATTCTGTGGCAAACTGATTTGGTTGACTTTGAATTCTATATAATATCCATATGGGGAGGGCTGTTTTACTAATAGTAATGATGGGAGGTCCAGCTTGCTTAAGGAATCATTATCTATTTTTCCTCAAGAAGCCTCCTCATTCAGCTCATGTCAGGGCAAGTGTAGGTACTGGAGTAACTGTAGATTTCACCATTAACTCTGACCAGAGATCTGACAGGTATGCTGGTGTTCAAAGGTTCATGAGTTAAAATGCTGGAGCCTTTGATGAATTTTTGATGGCTGCATTTTTAATACAGGTCTGTCTTCTTCCTTTGAGGCTGCATGCCAGATTAATTGATAAATAGTAGGAGTCTGTAATGCTAGGTTCACCTAAGGAAAACAAGTAGGAAAATCCATAAAACCTTGCCTGTCTGGCTTCTTAGAAGTACCTTTTAAAGGCAATATTTAAAGCTGCTTCCACCCCACCTGTGCTCCCCTTTAGTGGGAGATCCAAACCCTACCATGTTCTTTTAGAAAGACTGATGTTATGTGATAAAACTTTCCAGAAGGTGTACAGAGTGAGGCTTAGTGGTAAGGTCTTCATGTAAGAGGTATCATTGTATGGAGAATGTCAGTAGCAAAGGCAATCTGTGCATGCACATCACAAAACAGTTTGTAAAAGCTTGTTTCGGAAGATATCACTACAGGGAAGATGGCATTGGATTCCTGTGTTTCTCTTCTAGGACTGTTACATTCTTTTGTTGTTGCTGGCATCTACAGATATCCCATTGTATCAATTTGGTAATAATTTTAACTGTTTTAATGACTTTGAAGCCAAAAGGAATCAATTTTGTGAAGCTAATGTTGATCAGCCTCAAAAGATGCCATTTCTTTTCATTTAATGAATAATCAATTCAAAGTTCTATCTTCCCTTGCAGTGGGTGGGCAACCCAATAAGCAGCTGATACTCAAAGCCAGTTCCATGGGTTAGGATCAATTTTAGAAAATTGGCATTTGGATACCGACAGTGCCTTTTCTTTAATTGTGTTTTGGTTCTTCTATTTCCTCAGCTTTTGTATTAAATACAATATTACAGTTTGGTATAACCCTCCTTGAGGATGCTGGGGGCAAATCTGTCAAACAACACTTCTTGGTTGCATGAACTCTCTCCATGGTCCTGGATTTGACTATCAGAATGTTCTGATAGGAGCTTTGGAAGATATTTTGAAAGACAGTCTTCCTTCTAAGAGAACCTATGCATTTTTTTTATTTAAAATTACTATCACAATTTAAGATTTTCTCATACATATTTTGCTCTTCCTGAGTAATCTATTCTCTTCAGAGTTCTTTGCATTTTTTTTTTTTATAAATGAACAAAATTACTTCTGCAGCTGAATACCATGTTTTGGTGCACTGAAAATGGCCATTCATTATTCTATTCAGAAACTTTTTACAAACATTCAAGCTTACAGTGTTAATTATACATGTGTACATGTTTATTTGAATACCTCATTAAGTATACCTGTGGTATATAATGAGTAGGTCCTAAGAATAATAAATGTTATACAGAAAACTCAGTATCAGCAATAAAATGGTATTATTTTTCTCATGTTACTGAAAAAAGTATCTTCATTATTATAAATGAGCATTTTGGACATTCAAAAAATTAAACTGTCCATGTGAATTAGATCAGTCTGTCATCACACAGGTCTTCTCTTGTAACTATAAACATTTCACTAAAATTTTACTTTATTTCTAACAAGTACTTTATGAGGTACAAAGCAGTGTCATCCCATTTCACAAATGAGAAAACTGAGGCATTAAAAGTAACCTTTACATAGTTAATAAGTCATTGGGCATTTCATGTTTTAACAGGGGCTGAATATTTTATCTTTAGCATTACCCTTTTGGTTGGGGTGATTGGACCCATTTGAAAATCTGAATGTCATGTATCACTTGAAAATTTGACATATAAACGCAACTTTGCATATGATGTTTGGTGAAAATATATATGCATATTTTGTTGAGGTATTTTGAACTTATTTGTTGAGCATTATATTTGTTTGTGATGACAATCATTGCTGCAGATGATGGAGCAGTCATCAACGCGTTTTGATATTGTCACAGTATTTGCTGAGCCTTAGTGGGTACTCCATTTCTTCTACCCAGAATTCAATTGGCACAGTTGAGCACTGGGAAGCTTGCATCCAGGAAGCAAATAATTGCGGATCTGAAGTTTTGTCTTTGTCTTTTTTTTTTTTAATTGCATGCACACACACACACACACACACACACACACATGCATGCACAAAACCAGTCTATGCTGCTTTTGCATTTGAGGAATGCAGCCAAAATGTTTTGTCTAGAACAAAATATACAGAAATAAAGTTTGTTTTAGGTTTTAACATGGGCCTTAATTCAATTTGAGAACTGATTATAGCTAGGCTCTACTTCATAAAACTGAGCAAAAGATTAATCCGCAAGCTGTGTTATTGTCTTAAGATCTTTAGTTTCATCTATTATACCAGAGTCTCAACAGCCTTTGTAATCCTTTGACTGTATTTTATTGCTGTTGCCCTCAAAACCAATTACTACTCATTATAGACACAGTGCTGTCATTCTGGAAGTCTTCTGAACTATGGTGCCAAGATAATGATGTGATGGGGGAGTCATGGAAACCCTTTATTAAGATAATGGCCAGAACATGACTTCAGTAGGGGGATATATTGTGTATTAGAGTTGGGGAAGTGGGGGTGATAAAGTGGCAAAGGGAACAGGGAGGTAAGGTAGATGCTTTTGAGTGTGTGAGTGTGTGTGTGTGTGTGTGTGAGAGAGAGAGACAGAGACCGAGACAGAGACAGAGAGAATCCTCTAGTAACATCGTTCAGTGCCAGCATGGAAAAGTGAATTGCAATATTTAAGCAAAGGGTTCAAAGTTGTCAGTGTCAGTTTACTCCTCTTCCCTTATGGGAACAGGCTTGTTTCCCTATCAGCCCTTTGGGAGGTACTATTTGATTCCTATGGCCTTGCAGTTTGCTTCTGCTGATGATATTCTCCCTGCTTTAATTAAACCATGTTTTAATGTTTTGCTAATTTCTATTTTATCGTAGTTAAAATACTAAGGCCTTATGTGTTTATTGGTAACATGTATAATATTCAACACATATCGGCATTGTTAACACTTAAACATTTATCTTTTTAAAACTTCATCATTCCTTTGTGGTAGAAGCTTTCAAAGTCCTTTCTTCCGGTTTTTACTGCACAGTATGCTGCTGCTGTGAATACTTCCCACACTGACTGTGTGCACCCCTGCCACTGTGTTCTTTGTTTCTAGTCAGCTCTAACTTAGTGCCCATCCATCAACCTTTCCCTATTCACTTCCCTCTCCTAGCATCCCCAGCCCTCATGAGGATTAATTTTTTTCCCCTTGGTTTATTGACAAGCCTATTCATTAATATCAATTTCAGAATAATTGCTTAATCATCCACTTTGCTTTAGTTACATGGAAAAATTTCTAGTGTAAATATTAGGAATATTAATTAGATAATGAATGAATTCATTTATGATCATTTGGGTGACAAGGAAAATTACACATAACATCCATGTAAAACTACCTTCAAAATTGGCCTCTCCAATTATTGCCCAATTGTAAAATGAGTCACTGATCCAAAATTGACCATAACATGCATTATTGGCATTCACAGTTAAACAAAAGAAGCCTATAATTAACATACTACAATTTTGAAATTTTCTTATGAAAATGTGTAAGATTTTTAAAATATAGAAATGGCAGTACTAGAAGTCTGGCATTACCAGTAGCCAGGTGAAGTCATGTATTATTTCATAGCTAGGGTTGTTGGCCTCCAGTTCCCCCAGTTCTCATCTGTCCTCTTCATTCACTGAAAGTCCCTTCCTTAACCTTAAAGGACCTAAACCTCCTGCTGCAGAGCTCCACCATATGCTCTTATTGCACCAAGAAGATGTCAGCTTGACCCACCTACTGGAGTAGCATTTAGTTATAAGTACACAAGGAGAGCAAAGCACTAAACGCCAACCACTGCCCTTCTCCATGCTCATACATGGTGAAGGGCAGCCTGGTGAAAGCCATGATGCTTTTGGCATAGCCCATATAGCTGTCCTCAGATGAGTGAGTGACACTGTGTAAAAGGAGGTCCTCTCGACTAAGAACTTAGCCTGAATCATGGTTATACTACTTACACTCTGTCTGATGGTAAGACATCTATACCTTAAGTAGTTTTCAAAAAGCCAATATTAAAGATCTATAGATTCCAGTATCTGATCACGATATTGGGATATATGTGGCATTACGTTTCTGTCTGAAGTTACCACCTAAATCTTATTGCAGGACAAGTTTTGTTACTTAAATGACTTAAAATGATAGCATTATTTGTGTAATATATATTCATTATTAATATGCTATATTATATATTAACAAAGTGGGCATACATACTGGTTGGGATATTAACCCAGCAAATCTTGTGGCATTTCTTAAAATTGTGCATATTTTCTGTAAGATCTTTCGGCTGTATGAGGAGCATGAGTTTTTCCACTATAAGCAATCCATGTTTGCTACAATGTCTCTGTTGTGTATTTGTGGACAGTGGAGCCATACAGCTGATACCATTCTGATTATTTCTCAGGACTTTCTTCCTTGGTGCTCTTTTTATTTACTGGGAATCCATGATATGGATTTAAACATTTAAAATGTCTCTGTTCCGTAATGCAGATAGTCACTGGTTATTTTATGAGTTCCGTGGTGCTGTAAATCTAACCCAGTTAGTCATCACTGGGGTCTGTGTGTTTGAATACTTTGCTCATCCTATGCAAAGCAGGGAGAGTGACTCAGAGGAGATGCTTCTCCCATCAGACTCTCACACACGGCTTCTCAGTAGTGCCAGACCCTGCCCTCAGCAATGTGAGCACACTTCAAACAGAAATGCACATGAATAGTTAAAGGAAAATTCAGGATCCAACCTGTTGCCTCTTCTGTGAAGCAATATGTCTATAATGTCTATAAATTTTAATAAGCCAGACAGAGTTTTTCTTTCAACATAAAACTCATGCTATCATAAAGTTAGGCTTTTGGCTGCATATATTCTCTAATGTCTGAGAGATTCTATGACTATGTTAATGCAGGCCAGTTTATGCAAAATTATAGTATTCTCTTAGTAAGTGGACATCAACACATTTTGAAATCTGTATTTTCAGTGTGATGTTTTCATGTGACTGAAAGTGAAAAGGTCCTTGTGGGGGATTAGGAACACTGGAGTATCATCTTTGTTAATTCTGCCAAAGTGACTTATGTCCCTGTTTGCTTTTGTTCTACAAGATAATAATTGAAACAAAAATTTAAAAGTGTTTTCTTTTAAACACTTTTAAAGTAGTTAAGGATCTCCCTGGCAGTAAAAGTTGAATTAAACAAATCTTCAACTTGAGAATTGGTATAGGAACACAGGCCATACAAGCTGAGATTTAAATTGTTTATGGTTATTACAGCATGCCTCATTGCGAAGCCTATGTCTTAGAAACAAGGGTTGTGTCACAGTGCATGGACCTCTAGAAGGGGGAAACATTGTCACGAGCAAAGCACAATTTTATTAGTCATACTAGGTTTGTGACATTCCTTGAAATGTCTATCTAACTATGGATCTTGAACTGTGAGTTTGTTGCATTCTGGGTGTCAAGGTGATAGAGGTTAAAGAGCATAATGACATTTTCTAAACAACCCTTTCCCATCTCTTTGCTTTCAGTTTACAAGCATTGAGAAAGGAGAAGTCCAGAGATGCTGCTCGTTCCCGTCGAGGAAAAGAAAACTTTGAGTTCTATGAATTGGCCAAGTTGTTGCCTCTTCCAGCAGCCATCACCAGCCAACTGGACAAGGCATCCATCATACGACTCACAATTAGCTATCTCAAAATGAGGGACTTTGCCAACCAAGGGGACCCTCCATGGAACTTGCGGATGGAAGGCCCTCCACCAAACACCTCAGTCAAAGGTAAGTTGTAGGCCACTGCCTTGTCTGCATTATGGTGGTCTGTCAGTGCCTCTGAAATGAAATGTTCACCAACATCCTTTCTTCTTTTCCTGCATATCAAATCCTTTAAAGGGATACAAATGTGGAAATCTGAACTCTGCATGAGAAAGACACCATGTGAAGGTGAAATAAATCTCTTCTATTTCTATTTGATTTTCAAAAAGTCTGTCCGCCTAAACGTTCTTTGACATGTTGTAACATTGCATAGGAGTTAGGATGAAATAGTTCACATATGTGTTCTAATTTATGTTACACAAAAACATGCACCTTCTTGACAATTGGCAGGTAGGGATGTTGGGCTAATAGGTGGAGCTAATGTGCTTGGTGTTAAATAAACAAAGAAAGGAATGGAGCAAGACGCAACCAGAGTAGGTGCTTTTGAATGAATGATTTTATTGATCCTGAAAATCAATCCATGCATTAATTTTTCATGATCCTATGTGGACACATTGAAAGTTATGAATATAAACATATATTTGTTCTTCAAATCTTTGACATAGTTACTCTTAAAATTGTTTCTAAATGGTAGTCCTGTCCCTCTGATGTTCCCAAAACCCCTAAAATTTAAGGCATTTTTAGCATTCAATTATGCATGAATTAACTGATGTACATGTAGTATTGGCCATTGATTTTTCTTTTCTTAAAGGCAAGTTATTCATAGTAGATAACCTAAAATTTTGAGATTCCAATGTCCTCATGTTCTAGCCTTGTATATAGAACCTTTGCAAGCATAGAATAAAAACAGGCTATTTAGGGAGATATAGATAATCTCTTCTGAGCGAGATCAGCAAATTAAGTTCTTTTCCTTCAGATTTATTTTTATTATTTTAGTTATGTGTATGTGGACGTGTCTGGGTGGGGCTATGTGCATGTGAGTGTCCTTGGAGGCAAGAGGCATTGGTTTTCCCTGGAGCCGGAGTTACAGGTGGTTGTAAGTTGCTGGATGTGCTGAGAACAAAACACAAGTCTTTAACTGATGAGTCTTTTTTAGTTACATTGGGGGTGGGGGACAGGTCAGGAGCAGACCAAGTCTTACTATATAGCTCTGACTTGTCTGTAACTCACTGTGTAGACCAGGCTAGCTTCAGACTCATGGAGATCTGCTTGCCTCTGCCTACCAAGTGCTAGGAGTAAAGGCACATGCCACCATGTTCATCCAAATAATTCTCAGGTGATTTCATACTGCCAGGTACCTCTGGAGAAGTATTTGTAGCCTTAACTATGTTTGGCAATTTTGGAAAGAGTGCTTGCAGGTGGATTCTGATCAAAACAAGGGGCCAGAGCTGTGACTGCTTGTCATTGCATGCTGAGAGTTGTGATCCCAAATGTGTGAGTCACCTAGTTTGAAAATCCCTAGTCACAAGTTTATAAACTACTCTAATACTCAGAGTACCAACATGATGCTACAATGAGAAAACTGTTGTGTACCTGTATGGAATTAGTAAGAATAGTATATAAACTTATATCAAGATGGTATGTACAGGGCCAGATGAAAAGCAAATGAATTTTGTATATAGACACATCTCCTTTCCTTAAGATATTTCGTATATATAGAAGCATTCCAAAATCTGAAATCTGTGACATTTCTAGATGCCAATATTACATGTAAGGGAGACAGACCCATCTGTCCTTAAGAATTGTGGTCTTAGGAGAGGGGCCATTGACACAAGTCTCATTCCTAAACAGGAAGTTGTTTGCATTTTGATACCTACTAGGAAAAGGGAAATGAGTTTTTTCCAATGGAGTAATACTGAGTATATGCATGTCTAAGAATAATCACTTAATAGAAAATAGACACTTTGTGTGTGTGTTTCTTGTTGTTATTGTTTTGTCTGTTTTTATTCTCTCTCTTTTGTTTTTTAAATTTTGAAGTTGGATGGGCAGGAGGAAGGTGTGGAGAATCTGGGAGGAGTTTGGGGGGGAAGGAAAAAATGTGATCAAAATAAATGAAAACTTTAAATAATAAAAAGAATTGTGCTCTGGTTTTGAGAGGAAGATTAGAATTTGGATTTCTACATGTTATTTTTTTTTCTAAAGCAGGGCTGACCCACTTCTTTATAAAGGACCTTAGAGTAAATATTTTGGTTTTGGAATCTACTTAGTCCTGCTTGTATACCATGAGATCAGACACAAACAATATATAAGGGCATAGATGAGGCTATGTTCCAGTAAAACTGTATTTACAAACCACATGGCAACTACTACCCAATGGGGCTTACTGGTCATAGTTTGTAGACCAGTGAGTGCTCTAGAGTCCATAACATTCAAAGTCTGAAGAACATATAACTAAGGTACTGCTCATAGGTAGTATATCAACATAACTATATATATATGTATGTATGTATGTATGTATGTATGTATGTATAACATGAAAGTGCATTTTTATTGTCTATTCTGCCTTTGAAAATGTAGATATCAACTTGATGACACACTGGTGAATGTTCTAGATACCAAAGTAGCCCTGAAATTTCACAAAATACATATATATTATTCAGATAGATGATAGATTGATAGATAGATGAATAGATAGATAGATAGATATAGATAATACATTGTTTACTCTAGTTCAGGCATGGCTATCTTCATGTTTTCTTAAGACAAATAAAGGGAACTGATATGTTCAGTGAGTCAGAAAACATACAATGTGAAAATACATTATTTAATTGGATGTAAGCTGATAGAGTAAACATATTTATTTGTTTAGCCTAATTATAATTTACTTCCATTTTGAAAGATTTTAAAGTTAAGAGGCTTTCTTGATTGGAATGGTAGCCAATATAGCAAAAGAATGATGAATGTATTGTCTGTCTATTAAGTTCTGGTGTGATAAAACAACTTGTGTTTGGAATTATCTTTTTCAGATGCAAATCTTTGGATCATAGAAACATATTGACTTACTTAGATGAAAGATGAGTTTATAGTGAATTGCTAGCAAATCTAAGACCAGAACCCAGTGTTCTTGTCTTCCATATCATTGCTATAAACAATATTCACTTTTGTGTCATCCATATCAAACATTCCAAGTGAGAATTTTGAGAGGCTTAGACTATAGCTACTAATTGATTTTTTTCACTGTGTGACCTTCAGTCAGCTCAGCTCTGTAATTAACTGTTATGGTCAAGATGAATAAGAAGATATAGCATGGTCATGATTCCCATGGGTGTCACAGTCTAGGCAAGGTTGTGAGGTACCACTGAGGAAAGCAGGGGAGCTAGGATAGTTGCTGAAGAGCCTGCAAGGAGGTAATAGATTTTCTTAGTTAATGATGAAGATAGAACATGGAAATTGATGTGAGTTCATTTCTAGCAAACTTGCAATAGGCTAGCACTGAAGATAGAATCTCAGTGAGTCTACCCTGCCTAGCCAGGCTCTCAAGCATTTAGAGGATACAGGAGCACTTTCTAGAAGCTGGCTCTGCTGTAGACTATGTGCACAGCTTATTGCTTTATTCTAGTTCTTTAATGCAAAACTGCTACTCATTCTGATCAAACAGTCATGAAACAACAACATCAAAAGAAATTCATTTTAATTTATTAAGGTCTTCTATGTTGTGCCCTTGAAGAAGTTCATATGGATAAACAAGCTTATATAAATAGCCTGCAGCATTCTGTGGTGTGCAGTTCATAATCCAACAATAAAACAGACAGACATTATACTTTGAGCCTCTCCAAACAGCCTCTTGAATAAACCTAAAGGCATTTTGAAATTTATATGAAAAGTACTCACACTGTGTAGGCAACAGTTTTTAATGTGATGAGTTGATCATGCTAATAATTAAATTTCAAAGCTGAAATTTAAATTTGTCCCACACAACTATGTAGAATTTTAATCATTTTAATTTGCTGCTTCCGAAAGGTCTTTCAGTCTGCCCTGCATTCATCACATCTCTTCTTAGCAGTCTATAAAGGTTGATGAGTTTGTTGTGTGATGCCCATTGTATACAGATTATTACAAGTTACACTTGCAGGGAGAGCGCTCAGGTGACAGTGTAGAATATGTCCTGAGTCAATTACCTCATGGAAATGATATGTTAAGCAATTGGAATGCAACAGATAGTTTTTTCTATTATTTTAGAAATATCTGTATTGTTATAGTACAGATCAAATCTACAATGAACATTATGCATTATTCACGAAATGACCAGGCGTTCTCAGCACTGTTTCAGCTAAATAACTGATGATTGTAACCTTTAAAGAAATCTCATTGTGGTGACTGTTGGTAAATCACTTCTCCATTCATAGTAATCTCTATTTAGAGGCTATCTAGAAGCCATTACATCTTTTATTAATCTTAAAAGCAATGGCTGCTGATTTGACATTTACTAAAACTAGATAAATTTTCTGTCTTTCTAATATCATGGACTTGAGTCAATTTTTGGAGTATGTCTCCTGCAACTCAATTAATCCAGGAATATTTGCCATTGTACACTTAGGTTCTATTTCAGTTTAAACATTACAGATTTTAAATGATAATTTGCCTGTGTGTATGGCAGCCAATGATGCCGAATATGTAAAATATATGACAGCTTTAGTCTCTGCAGAGGAGCAATTGAAAAATACACAAGACAACTGCTGATTAAAATCAAAGGGAGGCCCCTGGGGACAGAAATTTTCTATCTTTATAAAATTTTACTTTACTGGAGGCAGAAGAGAGGCTTCATCAGTGTAGAGCACTTACTTGTTCTTGAAAAAGACTCAGTTTGGTTCCCAGCACCCACATGGCAGCTTGTAACAAACTATAACTCCAATTCCAGGGAGGGACAACAGCACCTCTGGCCTCCATGTAGTCCAGGCACGCAACCATGTGTTAAAAAGACATGCATGGAAACAAAACACTCATATGTGTAAGATAAAGAACATTAAATGCTCCATTGTGGCAGGAATCTATTGGATATTAAGCTGTAGCTATTTCTGAGAGTAGAAAATGGTGGGGCTCTGTTTAAGCATGGTGTCTATCCTAATACAACTGCTACACTCACATGTAAACAGTGGTGCTTAGCATACTCATTTCAAGTAACCGTGTAAGGTATTGGGTGCAGGTTAACATCCCAAAGGACGTTAAATTGCTGCTATGATGGTGGTTCCCCTAACTTAGTGAGCATTTTATGAAGTATGCTTTGTTTGGGGAGAGGAGTAAAGATTCTAAGATGACCTGAATGATAGATCAGGGTCTTCACTGCTTGGAAGCCTTTCCAGTTCCTGCCCTGGCATTTTGGTGGATGTTGACACGAGTTTGCTTCAAGCAGATGACATTTGTGCTTGCAGGCAAGGTGCACAGTCCCCTTTCTCAGAAACCTTGCAAGATGTTTGTTATTCTACACTAAACCTATAGCATCTTTTGTTTTTATTTTAGAGGAGTTCATAACCAAGACTGAATTCCTGTTACATTTTGAGCAGCAGCTTCCTTAGAGCTAGGCAAGTAAGTTTAAAAATGGAAACTTGGCACTTATTTGCCTATCATCCTTGCCATATTATTCTCAGGAGATTGGGGGACTCGAGCTGGTACCTAGCTTCATCTGTCTCAATCCAAAGTTGCTTCTGGCACAAGTGGAAACCCATCCAGAGCCAACCTGCTAGTGCATATTGCTCTTTGTTTGAATAACATATATGCCAGGTCTTCGTAGTACATGGAAATATACTATTGTGTAATTCTTGTTCTCAGGTATATCTCCAGGATGCCTTTTTAGTGACATGACCCTGTCCTTTTTTATTCGAATGTGAAGTTACTGTTTCTGAGTGGAGGTCATTTAAAGATTAATCTTTGATTTGATTTGATTTGATTAACAATTGGACAAGCAATGTGTACATTGCCTTGTTTCTCAAGACCCATCTTTTCATAGTGGGAAGAACAGATATTTTGAACAAACAGGGGCTTAATCATGGCAGACTATATATCTCTGCATTCTTTTGGAGTTTCACACTATCACAGAAAGTTTTAATGCCCATACATATGTGGACTGTGATGTATGGAATTATAATCTAGTATGAGAATATCATGTGGAATTGCTAGGTTTTTTTTTTGTTTGTGTGTTCTTTTTGCTATATGCCATTGTCAGAGTTTGACTCATTAGCTCCATTTTCTGGTGTATCTGGTGTGACTGAGCATCCAGAGTTCCCTTCAACCCCAAACTCTGACAGAAACCTGATTTTTAAGAGTTGTCACTGAAAGCAGGTGACATGCTCAAGACATGCTCATCAGTTCTTTCTGGGGAAGAACTTTTCTCATCTTCAGGGTGCTGTGGCTCAGAACCACTTAGGCCCGCATGACTTGAGTCAGAGCAAAGTAAGTCCATGGCCAGTGACACTCGCTGGACTGCTTTTGAAAGATGACATAAAGAAACATGGCTAAGACATGGGTACATGATAAAAAACATGGGACTTACTAGATTGTTCTACCCTATTGGCTTAGTTCTTGTGCCTATTTTCGTATTTACTTTCTTTTTGCTAAAAGGAAAATTGGATATCTGGAGGGTAGGGGAATTTCTAGAAATGAGAACATGAGAATAAACATGAACTCAATCTTCCTTCTCTCTGCCATCATCTCATTTTCCTCCAGCAATATCCAATGCTACCATTAGACTGGAATACCCTCTTTGTAGGAAAACACACACACACACACACACACACACACACACACACACACACACACACACACACCTATCCAAGACAAGTGTCATGGCTGGCATTCCTAAACAAAAGACAATCAAGCAAGAGAACATTAGAACACAGTCAAATAATTAAATTTTTGTGACCCTGAAAGCTTTCAGTAAAAAAGACCTGAAGACCTCATGCCTAGGCTCTGTGAAGGTCGGACAGCATGTATGGATGTGACTAAATGGGAGAGTCTGTAATAGAATGAGGGGTGTGCCTTAATTTTTAGATTCTTTTATATTCTTCTGAGCCCATATCTTGAACAAAGGGCATAGGGAAAGACACCTGCCTCTAAGAGTCTTTTGGGTCAAAGAGCGGGCTGACAGAGCATCTGTCTTCTCAGGTTCTCCTAGTCTCCTTCACATCTATGTTCTGTAATTTGGGGTTAGTTCCCTGGGCTCCCTACTCTTGGGGAGTTTGGTGTGTTCCTGTTCAGTGTTGGGAACCTAGTGCAAATGTCCTACCATCGTGTAAAATTCTTTTCTTCCTGGATCAACAGCCACTTTTGTGAGGCACACTTGCGTTCTGTTGCTTTACTGTCAGCCCATAATTTTCTCCTTTAATTGCCTGTGCATTGGGGGCAATGGGCTTACTGAAAGCATCGCCCATCTCCTCATATTCACTTTAATATCTAAGAATACTGGTTTGCACCCAGAGGTGTACTGAATCTTGTTTTAGAATTGAATTGTAATAAAGATTTCTGTTTGCAGATCTAAATAACACCAGTGAAATACCATGTTTGGGCAGGTGCAGGTCATACAATTGGAAGAAGAAGAAAGAATAAGAAAACTGGAGGGAGAAGTGTGAGGATAGGGTGAAATCAAAAGAAAAGTAAGTGGGGTGTGGAGCAGGCATGAAAAGGACTAGAGATCCCGTCCAATAGGCTCACTCTCAGATGTAGAGGAGGGAGGAGTTGAAAATGTAAAGGGTGTGTAACCTGAAGTCCTGAAGTCTGGTCAACAGATTTCTGTCTTGTCTCATAATTCCTTTACGTGCTTCACCATGGAGTGTTCACATTTCCTAGAGAAAGTAATAGGAAATCAGTAAATAATGTCATGATAGCTTTTCACAAAACTTAACAAGACATGTGACCTGTGCCTGTGCTGTAAAACCTTCTAGAGCTCAGGTTTCTACTTTTTTTTTTTTTTTTTTTTTTGTCAGTGATCCTGGCCTGGAAGATTCATTACTTTCTAAACCTGAACCCAAGTACTATAGAAAAAATTTAGCAATTAGTAACTTGCATTTGATTCTTCTGAGATGGCTCAGGTTTCTCAAAGCTGATTATTAATAATATCACAACCCCTATGCTTTCACTCTTTTATATAGCTCATATTTCTTTCATTTTTGCTTTATTTCCATCAACATGAGGCCATCATGTCTCCGTTGTGTTATAGACTCAAAGGTAGACCAGCATACATGCACAGACTCATGTGTGTGCTTTTGCACACCTGTGCACACAGGCATATATGCGCATGTGCACTTGTGTGTGCGCACATGCGCGTGTGTGCACACGCGCGCACACACACATTTTTCCACTGAAATCTTTGCCTCTGTTTTGATCATTGAGACTTAAATACATGTAATAATTACAAATAATAGCCAGAAAACTAAGTACAACATCTAGTAAAAATGTGACAATCACAGACTGGGACCCTGGAACTTTATTTACTTGTTATTTGCTTTTATTTTTCTTAGCAAAACTTTAAGACACACACTTGTATTCTTTACCACATCCAACTTACTTTGAAAATCTACTGGGTCCTGCTAACAAATGTGTCATGGCACCATGTGATACTATGCCATGCTGTTTGTAATTCACCAATGTAGGAATTTCAAATTTCTGTGTTCTGTTCTTTAGTATTGGAAGTCTTTAATATGCTTTTGTTAGCCCTATAACCTCTTGCAAAGCATAATATATAGTTTCAGCCCTCTAACGATAACAATATTTTATGAGCCTAACAGAGAGTCACCTCTGGCTGCTTTATTTGATTGAAATTGTACTATGGCTTTAATTTCCCAAAACTGTGTCCTAGATAGTGTGTAAGTCTTATGTGTGCCTCAATAAACACGTGATGACCTCTACCTATGATAAGTAATGTGGCTTTGAATACTGATGGGCTGTAGCTTTTCCCATTCTCTCCAAGCTTGTTGTATGTCAGTAAATGCCAGAGATGAGCCAAAAAGGAAAGCAAAGAGAGTCTTTGGTTCAAAGCCATATTTCTATCTCCTTGTTTTGATAAAAAACCAAATTGAAAAAATATAGAGATGCTGGGTGGTGGTGGTGCATTTAATCCTAGCACTTGGGAGGCAGAGGCAGGTGGATCTCTGAGTTCAAAACCAGCCTGATCTGCAAGAGCTTGTTCCAGGACAGGCTCCAAAGCTACACAGGGAAACCCTGTCTCAAAAAACAAAACAAACAATGTAGAGAATGTAGTTCAGTGACAAAAGGAAGTGATTCATGATCAAATACTTGTAGCCCTTGGCATGCAGGTAGGACCCTATAAGTTTTCTTCACCTATGTTGTTAGCATGTCCATTGTAATAGATGAAATCTCACACCTCTGGCTCCTACCCACCACCTCCAACACACACACACACACACACACACACACACACACACACTTTTCTTTGATCCTTAGTTCAGAAGTTGTGTTACAGATATATGTATTGTGTCAATGTACCCTCCAATCAGTTATCTGCTGTATTCATGGCTTCTGAAAGAGGGAGAATAAGTCTTCCCCTGGGATGAGACCCTCGGTTATCCAATACCAAGTGGTCATCCCCGAAAAAAAATATACATATGCATTACTAAATGGACTCCATTATTATTCATTCATGTATGTATGTGTGCATATAAATGTAACACTAATCAAAGAAAAGAGGGCAAAATGTTTGTAGCAGAATTTTAAGTCTCTGGAACCCTGTTCAGTACATTTTCCCGAATGATAGAAACTTTCTGTTTTACCTTGTTTCAACTCATTGACATCTCTTCTGTACACTGACAGTGTATGTGCACATATGGGGCTCATGTGTGTACCTGTATTTTAGCCCATAATTTGCCAATTCTGTCTGTGACACCAGAATTGGTGAGGACAATGCTAATTTAAAGAAAAAGAATCCATTCTTGTAGGATCCTAATAATAATGATATAAGTTTGATTCATGTTTAAATGTGCAATAATGACTACATAGCCTGAAATATATTTTAAGGCAATGTTTGGAGTAATATATGCTAATATACCACCTATATGTTATGATAACCATAAATAACTTGTGCACCAGCCAGAAGTGTAGGGTTGCCATATAATGTAAGGTATTAACCATGGGTCTATACAATTTTCTGCATTTGAGATAGCTTCACTTATTTAGGCTGCTTTTACAACTTAATGTAGCAAATGAATAAAATGAGGACTTATTTAAATAATGCTCTCTGGATATTATTTTAGAGATAGGATAAAACAGATATTTGTGCGTTTGTTTTTGTTATTGTTGTGTTGGGTTTTTTTTTTCTCTTTCAAACAACTGGTTGGTGGGGTTTTGATTTGCTTCTCCACATAACATTTTCCTTTCAAATTAGCTAGTGGTTTAAATCTGCATGTAGATATAGCTGTCATAAAACAATTATGAGGAATAAGACTTCTGAAATTTGTTCGTCAATAATCCAGTGTTAGAGCTGGGGTGCTATAGTGCCTGATCAGCATGGGAAGTTTAGAGTTCTGTCTTCAGAACTGCAATAATAACAACTATTAGTATTAATATGACAGTAGTAATCTTTAACTAAAGTTGTATTTATAACAACAGTAGTTATTATCATTCTTATTATTCCAGCTTGTTGGGGATCTAGCCCACAGCCTTACATATGCTAAGTAGACACTAGCCACTGAGCTGCATCGCTGGCCCCAGAATGTAATGCTATCATCATCACACTGACAGATTGGCAAAGATAACCTGATCTTTTGCTGATAGAATTTTACATATTTCTAAAACCATGCCAAAACGAAGAAACAGGATCAAATCGGATAGCAGGATTTAACGTCAGCAACTGATTATATTCAAGAAATCAAACGCCTTTTCCTCATGTCCACTTGAGTCTGCCTTTCACCAAGTACCAACCAAGTATTCTGTGTGTGAATGTCACTGTGTAAATACTTAGAAGACACCAGCATTTGGTGCAGTCCTCATCATAGCTTCCCAACACATTCTAGACACAAAACAAAAATTTGGTGATGTTTAGTAATTAAAGCACTTCACTCATATATAATTTTACAGTTTGAAAAATGAGACTGTGTTGAATATCAGCATGCATGATGAAAACAGACTGTGTACACAGTTTGGGTTTTGTATAAATACTTTAAAATATTGGCTTTCTTCTGTAAAAATAGATGAATAGTATCCAGGTTTTTACAAGAATTTTAGCATAAAAGCAAAATTGCTCTCATTTTCCATGTTGAAAGGAGGCATGAAGCGAGCATAACAAAGTGGGAACGTGCAGCATGTTCTGGCCAGGGTGGCACTGAGCCTGAGATTCAAGCAAACCTCGTTTGGGGAATTTTGGGGGGTGAGATGGAAAGTGGACAGACAGTGATATTGGCTTAGCTGACCCCTGACCCAGAGTGTCTCTCATTGTATCTACTGTTGGTGTGGAGCCACAAAGGCACAGAGACATCTGCTACAAAGTAGTTCAGTGCACACGGTGTTGCTTTCTTTGGGCAGGCAGTTGGGCACAGCAACCGGCCACAGCCTCCTTGCTAGTGGCCAACAATTGTTGCTTTATGAGCCTCTTCCATTGGAAAGTGAGATCAGGTACCAGGGCCTTTGTAGGGTGTCTTTGTATGGTCTATACGGCTATAACATCATAGTCTTGCTGACTTAAACAACAGACGGGGAGCTAAAGAAAGATGGATGATGTCTCTGTCTCATCCTGAGCAGTAATCCTACTCCTGAGAGTGCCACCCTCCTGGCAGTTGACTTCAATAGCCACAACCTCCACACACCATCATGCCAAGGAATTGGGCTTTCAGCATACAGTATTTTGAGGAAGTATCTGCTCAGTCCACAATGCAAAGAGATTCAACTGCCTATATTAAAGACACAGCACACATGTCCAAGGCTGGAGACACGGCAGAGTCTAGGTGGCAAGTGTGATGTGATGCATCACCCTAGCTGCCTCAGTGTGTCTTCAGAACGGCTTAGTGATAGCAATTCTTGGTTGAGCAGTCCAGACTTCAAATCTGTATAATGTGAATAGGTTGTTTTTTGTTGTTGGTGGTGATTTTTTTTTGTTTGTTTGTTTTGTTTTTTGTTTTGTTTTGTTTTGTTTTTTTCCCCCCAGCTCTCTTGTTGGAAAATTTGAATCTGGGACTGTTTGAGTATGTCTTCTGCTGAGGTGGACCTGTAGGCCACTTACTGGAAGGCTTCAGTTTGTGTAGGAATGACCAAGGGCACATTAGGGCTCCTGCTCCTGTAAATGATCTGTACCACACATTAAGGTTTTTGTGTGGTTTTCATTCTTGCATAATTATTAAGATATTCAAGACTAAGTAAATCAGGAGGATGGTTGAATTTAACCTGCAATATTTAAAAAGTACTTCAGATCATAATGTGGAGAAACCTTAAAACTCAAGACGTAATAGAATGAAGGAAATTTGGTAATTCTTAAATGCCACACGTGATTTGAGAATGTTAAAATATTTTAATATGCAAAATCATAAGGTTTATGAAGCTGCTTTAGAAATTGCTAATATGTAGATATTTCGTTGAATTGATAAGAAGAGACGTTCTGAATAGTTGATGACTGAAATGCACAGACCAAAGAATATATGAGTGTAGCTAAATAGAATAATCTTACCTAGGATTTTAGGGTATCTATGTTGTCAGTAAAATCAGATAAGAGAAGATATTTTTCATGTCAAAAGAAGTCTAACAGACAGAAGGCAGCCCTTATACTGAGTTGGTAAGATGGGTAGCATTTTCAATTACACATAGGTAGGCATATTAAAAAAAAATGTATAGTACTTTTCAACAAAAAATGTAATCATTTTCTAAGAAAGTCTTGCCAGAAGTTCCATTTTCAGATGAAAATATTCAAAGTCTTAACTTTTGGTGCTCACTGGTACTGTTCAATTTATTGTGTATCACGGAGAATGGTGTAAACCTGGTAACATTTAATGAGAAATGGGGCCCTGAGATTTAAAGTGAAATTATGAAGACTTCCCCTCCAAAAACTCTTTTGAGCAGAATACCATATATTTATTTTATCTGAACATCTTTTCTAACAATAAACAGCATGACTCACATACCATGGTTTATAAAGGTAAACCAACAACCTAATGAAATATAATCTAAAGTCTGCTCTCTGCTGCTCTTGCTTTTAATAAATATAGGAAAGGCTGGGATAAAATACCTTTAAAATTTTGAAATACTAATATACAGTTTCCTCTGCCCCTCACACCCAAATATAGCAAGACCACACTCCCCGCCGCCCTGCAAATCGTGGGAACCAGGGAAGTCAAATGAACAAAGTTCAAAGGCAACCCCGGGGCATGCTGGGAGAATCAGGCTGCCCCCTCTACTCAGGATTTGCACACAAGTCACTACAGGCTGTAATTGAGAGGGAAGACTAGACGGCATGGAAGCGAATGTTTTGTAGTTTCATTTCATTTAAATTAGTACAAAGGCAGGGGGACGATTTTACTTCACATGTGAAGTCAGTCATTTCTTGGGCTGCTAGCTTGGTGTTTTAACAGAACAGCTGTTCTGTACAATGTGGCTTTCTGCAAGCAGTATTTCCACTGCTAGAAAGGTGGCAGCCTGCCAAGAGAGTGCCCAGACCAACCCCTAAACAAAAAAAAAAAAAAAAAACACCCTTTTGTCAACGACTCTAATAATTTGTACAATTGAGGAAGGGGGTGCAGTCTTCACAGATGTGCATTTATGGTGCTATTTTAAAGCAGAGCCGCATGAAAGAATAGATTCATACGAATTGTAAGTCGATCATTCATTTTGTGCATTTGGCTTCTGCTCCTGCTAAAATTTTATTCCGTGTAAAGAAAACACAGCCAGCCTTGAAACGAGGTAAGCCAGGGTGTGACAACAAGATGAAAATTTTCGTTTTCTAATCCACCACGCTTGCTCAAAACAAAGTGCCGTGGAGTCTTTCTCCCGCCCCAGCCAAGGAGTACTGAAAGTTGCCATCCTTCAGCATTTTGAGGAAATCAACTCTTAATGAGCCTGCATTCTTTACAGCAGTCCATTCTCTGAAAATGAGTTTATGTGCTGAAGGAAAGGCCAGAAGCATTTTCACAACCAGCTCCAAATTAATATGTGTTAATTCTGTGTAATTTAACATCAGAGGCACCATGCCGTTCTTCTAGTAACCAAGTCGGATCTAAACTCACATGCATTGTCTATACTGGTTATCTAAAGCTACAGCAATAGATATTTTCACTCCATTGGTGGAGTTAAGAAAACAAAGTTAATTTTATAAATAAATGTCTCCTGGAAGAGAATTTTAAAACTACATGCAGAGAAAATCTGATTGGCTCATCATCTTTAATCTTTATTCAGTAGTGTACTTGATATGTATATGAGAGAATTCCACCATCTACCCTAGACTACTAAAAATGAAATTATATTCTGAAAAACGATGTGGAAATTTTCTACAGATGTATTCCCCATGGGAGATGGCAGAGCAAAGAGGAATGTGAAATTCTCTGTGTGATGGCTATGAGACTGATCACTGTTGTCGTCACAGACTTCTCTGAACCCTCAGAGTCCAGTCATCTGGATTCTTTCGCTGCATTCTACATAGGTGTAAGAGCCCATTGCTTAGTGAAATTGAATTATATATGCTATTGAACCAGGGGTACTTGCACTCTTCTCCGAATGCACTCCCTTATGATAAGCTGTGTGTCCTTGAATGGCAGCAATTCGCATATCCTAGTAATGAGGCTCACATTATAATGGTAGAGTTACTACAACTGATACATCTGACTCTCACATGCAGGAATGCTTCACAGAGTAGCTGCTTAAGAAATATATTTTGTATTTCAAATTGTTGTTCGGGTATTTTTTAAAAAATTCTTGAGTTTAGCAAGGGTATACAATGATAGAAATTTTGTTACCTGTGTAGTGCATGTCTGCAAGTGAAGGTCATTCATAGAATGTTTTATAAATGTTTATAAATCAAATGTCTTATTTATTGGAGAACGTCTCTGTTAAACATTTCTATGGTGGTAGATATTTAGTAAAAGTTGTTTTTGTAAAAACATCCTTCTGCCTCCCAGCCTGTTTTTCTGCTTCTCTTTCTGTTCCCTGTATAAAATATTCCTTCGAGGTTTGTAGTCTTGTCCAAGAATTGGCCATACAAAATTGTTCAATAGTGGTAACATTTTAAATAATGACTAAGCAATTTTTAGAAGAGCAGCCCGTATGAACCAGATGCTAAAGTACAGGTTTCTCTGAGATCTGAGTGTTTCGTTTCTGATTCTAGAGATTGTAGCACTGGCCAGGGGGATATGGAGGAAGAAATCCCTATTTCATTAAGGGCCACTCTGCCCTGCTAGCCTAGGAAGCCTACCCATATGGAATTGAGTGATGGGTCTCCGTGGCTGCTGTCACTTGACTTGCAGAACTAAAACCAATAACCTTTCAAAGGTTATCAAATCATGACAAATCCCACAGCAGCCAAGTTACTTAAAATGGTCATTCATCAATGTTTTACTATTCTGATTATGAATAAATCTAGCCCAGAGGCTTCTTGATGTTTCCCTTAGTAAAGACCACAAATGTTAGGTAGTGCTTTAGTTCCAAAATGTGACCAAAAGTGAGTCTAAAAAGGCAAAAAAAAAATTAGTTTCATTAAGATGAGTTTAAAGGAAACGAATAGCCTGTAATATATATAATTCAAGATGACCCAAAGTGGGAATAGAGGGAAAAGCCCTGATGAGGGAGTGTATCTAATGATGTTCAGTGTCTGTTTGGGCTGTTATTATCTATGACTAGATTTATCAGTATGGAAAGAGAGGGGATCCTATGTGTAGGTTGGTCTGCATTTTCAGTTGCTAATGATTTCATTTTAATGTCACCGTTTAGTTTCATACTGATCATTTATACTGACAAAAAGGAAGAAAAGAAAACAAGGAACCTGTCATCAATCATTCATTTAATCAAGTAGGGAAAGTAGATAAATAAACATACTGAGTTAATTATTCTTTGGCATGCAATGATTGACAATAAAGTTAATTTATGCCTCTTTTAACCCATTCGTGACTTGTGCTGTTGGAGTTAATAGGCTCTAACAGTTGAAGCAACTTAATTGTTACACTCAAGGATACTCAATGGAGATCTTGAGGAAAGTTAGCTGCACCCAGCATGCTTACTCTCCTGTGGAAAACACCAGGGTTTTCTCCTTAGTATTCCTATTTAGACCCCTTAATGAAGACTTATTTTTTGAAGTGTGCATTCTTAATGTGGAAAATGATTTGTAACCAGATGTAACTCTGCTGCTAATTCAAATATGTATTAGATTATGCAGTAATGGAATAGAAATCTCACAATAAAATCCAGAACATAGCTTCAAGTTAAAAGTAGTCTTGAAAGTTCTACAAATATTTTTTGAGTTTGCTAGCCTTTTCCCTATTCTCTAGAGATGTTGATGTCAGTTTCCTTTACAAACTGAGGGGTATGTTTAGTTAAGTTTTCATAAGGTATCTTCAGGTAGGTGTGGATATGAAACAAAAATGTCTAAATACTTCCTTTGGAATTGTATCGATCTTATTGGAAGTAGCTGAGAAATAGGGAAGTGAGAGGCAGACTTAAAGGATCAGGGATGCAAAAAGTAATTCAGTTGTCGGTGAGAGTTGTTGTTGAGAGACCTAAGAGCCTGTGGGTGCCCTTAGACCTGTGTTTCTTCTGGACACACTTTCTTAAGTGACTTTGTATCAGTGTGTGCACTCACTACAGCTGGGTTGTGACCACTCAGTATTCCGAGGTCACTTCCAAATTCTCAAACTAGTTCAATTCTAAGGCACTAAACCCAGAACTGGGGAGAGCTGGCAGACATGTAGGCTTTGTAGAGACTGTGTAGGTGTATCCCTGTTCACAGAGTCCCATATTTGAGCTTGCTACTTGTGTTACTGTTCACTTTCTGCAAGCCCTTGGCAGAGGTGGCCACTTTGCATCAGGATATTTCTTGATGAATGGATTAGGTAAGGTGCTTCAGTCATGTAATGGAAAAGTAGAGTTCGGAAAACATCTTAATTCTTATTTTTGTAACTTACAAACTAAATAAGATGCACTTCTTGAAGTCAGTGTGAACATGAAGAACTTGCATTGATGGCGAAGAATGGCTATGAAAATAATAGAATAGTCCTTTCCCTTCATTTTAAATCATTTTTTTTTCCCTCAGTGTGTCCTCCTAAACTTCCTGTCCCTCTTCTGCCAGCTATGTCTTTAAGTTTCATGCATTTCTGAGTAAACAGACATGCCAAATAAAAATCTTTGCATGGTTTTTTAAAAAGCATATTTTGTGAGCATGAATGTTTTGCTTGCCTGTATGTATGAGCCTGATGCCTGTGAAGGCCAGAGAGGGTCCTGGATCACCTGCAGCAGGAGTTATAGACATTATGAGCTACCATGTGGGTTCTGGGAACTGAACTCAGGTCCTCTGCAGGAGCATCATGGTCCCCTAACTGCTGAGCCATTTCTCATCCTTAAGGATTTGTTCTATTTTTGTGAATTGTGTGTGTTGATGTGCAGGTATTTCCTGGTACCTCCCTTGTCAGATGCCAGAGGCCGTAGGTGTCAAATGTCCTGGAGCTGGATTATACATTTTTTTTATTTATCTCATGTTTCCCGCATGAGTTAGTTAAATAGTATGAATCAAGAATGGGAATTGGTAGTCTTTTTTGTTTTCACTGAAATAATGGCTTTTAATCATTTTTTGGTTCAAATTATGGATTTAATTTTTGTTTACTTAGATATCTGCAGCTAGCTAGTTAAGCATAATACAGATTATAATCAGTGTAGTAAAACTAAAGACAACAGTTCATGAGAACCCTTCATTGCCCTTTTATGACTTATATTTGAGAAAGATAGGAAAACCAGTGAGAGACATCCAAAGAATCCCTAAGTACGTGGAACCTATGGGAATGCATATCTAGTCTCAAATACAAACAGTTTGGGAAAGTATTTTGAATATTTGGATTAAAATATTTTATTTGAATCTATTGCCATTCAGTTCGCAAATAAATAGTAGCTTTTGAGTTTCTTATCACTCTCAGACACACTAGATCAAATGAGCCTTTTGGCCGTAAGTATATCAAGATAGTGAATGTTCTGTGGATATAGTTCTAGGAAATTCTTAGCACCTGTCTGCTTATCTTCCCATCTTAATCATGATTCTGTGTCTCCAGCTTTAGGGCTTGGAGCCAGAAGGATGGCAGAGCTGTTTATGGTTTGTCTTTTGTCCTATAGAATTTCTACCTGTCCCCACTGGAAAAGAAACAAAGTAAAAGTGTGTGTGTGTGTGTGTGTGTGTGTGTGTGTGTGTGTGTGTGTGAGTGAGTTGTGGGTATATGCGTGCGTGCCTGTGTGCATGCATGTACAGGTGTTTGTACACATGTATTCATAGGCACATGGAAGCCAGAGGTCAATATCAGATGTCTTTTACAATTGGTGTTTTACACACACACACACACACACACACACACACACACACACACACGACTGTGTGTCCTTATGTACATTTTTTGAAACAGGATTTCTCTTTGAACCTGGAAATCATTGATTCAGCTAGCCAGGTTGGCCAGTGAACTCCAAGAATCTGCCTGTCTTCCCTTCCTTCCAAGTGCTGGAGTTACAGATTTGCTGCCATTCTTGGCTTTAATGTGGATGCTGGGAGTCCAAATTCACATACTCATGCTCATACTCTTTACCTACCTACCAGCCTCCCCAACCTTGGAAGAACAGGATGATGACTCTGGTTGGGACAGAAATTGTGGCTAAAGTTATAGCTTTCACCCTGGCTATTAGCTTCTGTCATTGCCTATCCCCTGGCACTCTGACTTGCCTCTGCATTTCAGTTACACCGTACTGTCTAACCCAAGGTCCTATTTAGAAGTTTCTTTTCTTCCTCCTATCCCATTGCAATGCTTTATATTCCTTTAGAATAGAAAGCTTGTATTAACCACTTGCCACATGTGCCCAGATTTCAGTAACAGAAAGGAAATAGAAGATGATGCATTTCTGCTCTTAAAATATTTATAATTTATACACTGAAGAGATAAGACTTAGATCATATGTCTTAAAAAATTATTTGTGAGAAAATGCACTATGAAGTGATGCGAAGGAAACTCTAACCAGTGTGTGTTGCTGTTGCCTAAGGTCTAAAGAGGACATTCCAGGGTCACAGTAGCCACATGGGAAAGCTCTAGTCATTTTCTCATGCATAGTGCTCTTCTCTTCAGCCACTCAGTGATCCATAGAGAAGGCATTATCCATATGTGTGGATGAAAAAAAATAGAGGTGCAGAGAAGCCAAGTTCATTGTCTGGTGGATGCTTGATTAGTATGTGTTATCCAGGAAGCAAACCCTAAGTTGAATGGCTACTTTGAAGCTAAGTCTGTGATGTGGGGTTAATGTACAATCCCTGATTTGTCCTGAACATTTCAGATTTTAGTTAAGTGACTCATTGTCATTTCCCTTCAATTTTCACAAATCTTACGGGAATGCAGTTACAAGTTATCAGTTCAGAGAATGTTCCGAGTTTCCTGAAGCTGCTCTTTAAGTTAACAGTTACCACTGGAACACTACACTGTTCCTTTCTTAGCCTCGCACTTCTGGTCTTTATGAAAGGTCAGTCACTGGTTTGATTTCACAGTTAAAATCGAAGTGAAGTACCAGACCCTGGGGCTGGACTTTTCCCTGCATTTGGAAAACTTTAATCTACCAAGATTGCAGCCTCTGCAGTGCTTTGGCCACCCTTTTGAAGAAACAATGTTCTTAATGCAGCAGAACAGGTGGATATCTGGGTGCGTTTGTGTTTTTTTTCCTTCTTATGAACCGGGAGCAGCATCCCCTAACGGACTAAATGCTTGTCTCGACATCACAATCTTTAGCTTTCTGATATTCCATTGTGCTCATAGATGTAATCCTCCTGTTCTGGGGCCCTCATGTCCTCGGGCTATTTGTTAGACAGCCTTTGCAGAACCTTGCAATCCCAGTTTTCTCGGCATTTCAGTGGGCAGCTTATGCACTCAAGGCGTCACCTAAGTACCCATAACACATTCTTGACTGAATAATAATGTATATGGAATGTTACTTTTTTTGCCTTATAAATGGGTAGCAATTTACACAGCTGTGGATGTGGGATGTTTCAATCCCAGACCATGTTGTAAGAAAAATTGAATGACAGTGAGCAAAACAGCAGTAATTATAAAACTAATTACTAAATGCTGATGATGCCCATAGGCTTTGCATAACTAAAATTAGAAAAGGAAATTGCTTTCGGCTTCAGAGAGGCAACATGCTAGTTATTTCACTGTTTCAGTCAAAATGGAGGGTAGGATATAAATGTCAATCAGAAAAATATACACATGCGCATGTATCTGTAGATTTGCATATACATGTATCTATAGATTTGCATATATACATTTTCTGTGTTGAAATGTTTTTCACTCTATCTTAAAATTTTATGTATAGAATTTTTGCATAGATATCCACATAAGAAAGTAAATATTAAAATACTTGAGCACAGCATATTTTTACTATGCATTTTGGCATATTCTATAATTACAACATTCAAGTGCATGTATTTATAATGTTTTTTGTATATTTGGAATTTTCACATGTTTTTGTAAGCAGAATATGTGCATTTCAACCATTGCATGGACAGCCTAATTCATAGTACACTTTTCAAAATGAAATACCCAAAGAATTCAGGCATCGATCAGCTCATAAAAAATGAAATATTGTATTTGAGGAGGGCAAGGGATTGCTGCATCCAGTGTCTCAAGGCGTATCTTTGTTTGGTTCTGTTTGGAGCTGGAAAACATGTTAAATCCAGGGACATTATTGAGATTGTGAATGTACCGCCTGCAGAGCCTAGACAATTCAGAGATCATAAATGTCAGAACTGATATTGATAACATTCAAATATGTGTCACAGAAATAATGATTTATATTGAGGTACATATAAATAAAAATGATCTAGTGAATCAAAAACCCACATCTTTTCCTTGTTTTTCCCCAATTAGTCCTTCTCCACTGCAGACCAATGCGAACAGAGCACAAACACCTCCAAATAAACTCTTATTGGTTGTGTACATATTGCAGGTAAAGTAGAACCTGACGATGAGTCACTGTTGACAGAAAAGCCAGTGCTGCATTTAAATTTCAAGCAATTTAAATGACCCAGTATAACATTTTATATCATTTTCTATTGCATGCCACTTTAAAAGTCTTGGACTAAAACGACAAAAGATGGTACTGTCCATAGACACATATGATTGAACAGAAACTCAAGTAGTAATGGAGTCGAGGCTGTAATGAAAGTCGCCTTCTTTTACCTAGTGGGATAGTACAATGAGTTAGCCCTCCCCATTTGTGTTAGTGAGGTTGGTAATTAGTTATTTTACCAAGGCAAATGGTCCAATAATGAAGGAATAAATCACACAGTGGCATATAAAATGAACATGGAAAGTCCAGCTCCTATAATATCTGGCAGTTTAGTCAGCTGTAACTAATATGTATACAAGTTGTGGCAAAAATCTCTGCTTCTCTAAGCTCTTCAGATAGTAAGATAATGTTTGCCCAGGAAGTTACGTCACTGGTGAGCACAGGTGTATGAGCAAAGACGTGGAGATCAGTGAGCTCAGGTGAATCCAGCGAGTGTCCTGCTTTAGCTCCAGTTTGCTCTTTACTTACTATTATATCTAGACTCTTGTCTGCCTTCCCATTTGCTCTTCCTTGGGTTAGGGAAGATTCTCAGTGTGTTGGCACTGAGAAATGCTGGTTTTCCTTTAGTTAGATGACAAGTGGAAGTTACATGGAAAAAGACAGCCAGCTGGGTGAGAGGTGTGCTCTTGAAGAAAACCAATGCATCAGATTATTAACAAGGAATTAACTGTGAATCCAATGTGTGCCAGGCTTGCCTCCATCTTGAAATAAAATAGAAACTTAGCTCCTACTTCTGTTTAAACTCAAAGTTGTTTTGTTTTGTTTTTGATTGTGTGAATAGAAATTTAGCAGAAGACAGAAAATAAAATAGCTGTTTGGTTTTTTTTTTTTAGTTCCTGAGGCTCTTTGTTCAAAATTCACTGTCATTTGACTCATTAAGGCGATACACAGTGGCCCGTGGGGTACTGTTTTTATCAGCCTGTACCAGGAAGCAGGCTTTGCTCAGAGACAAGATCATTTCCTACAAATTTTCTGTCATGTTTCACCTTGGTAATCTCCATCTCTTGTGTGCAAAAAGAAACAATTTATTTTCAACACTTGAGGGATATAGACCATCTGACGCTGTCACAACCTATTGTTTTTAACATAAACATCATAGCTGCATTTGCTTTGAAATATTGGCCCATTATTGCATGAATCTGAGGCACGTACAGAAGTGTCACCTTGTGCTCCCTGGCATCGAAATTGAGACCTGTCACCTAGAAAGTGCAAGCTGCATCTTTGTATGCATTTGTTTTACCCAACTTAGAGAGATTTCCCTTTCCTGAGTTAAACAGTACAGCTCCCAAGGAAAAGTATGAGAACATGCCTTTCTCTCAGCTGTAGTACATAGAATCCCTCCAGTGTATGGATGATTGCTTAATGGTCAAAGCACTACTAAATATCATCCTTCACATTACTGGAGAGGATGGGCTTCCCATCAATCTCATGGTGTAATTCTTTCTATTATTTTAGTGGCATTGTCATACCTTGCCTAGAAGCAAGCCTATAAAAGAGAGCATGACTTGATAATCTTTTCGATATTCAGGGTATCTGCAACCTGTTACTTAAGTCATTGTATCAGTTACCTGGGAAACAGGAGCCCTTTCTTTACTGTGACCACTCTTTTATGGGGCTTTCTATCTTAAACTTCAATTATCTGCATAAGATCAAAGCCAATAGTCACCTTAGGCAAGTTATTGGCCCTCTACTCTTATTCTTGCTTTCTATTTTGCCTTTTTTTTGTTCTTCCTGATCCTCTTTTAGTGTTCTGTTTCTTACAATCTCCTCCACCTTATTAAAGAATGTTCAGAACACAGTGGGTGTCTAAAGACTATGGTTGCTCAGTGCAGCCTTCTTTTGTGCTGAGGCTCTCACCTGTAAGTCTCAGTTACCACTGAGCCACTATAAATGATTGTTGATTGTAGCAGATATTATTTTTCACAGTCTTCTGGTTCACACTGACCTTCACCTATTTCTGAGTCACTGCTGAAACACCAAGCAAATGACCATCATGCCAAGATGCCTATGAGTTTCGAATGATTTGCTTTTTCTGCTCATCACCTCCTTCCCTTTCAGTTGCCAAACTGAATTGTCCTATAACTCATTCCCAGTGTGACATCATCTCCTGATCTTTTAAAAGTGTAATTTCCAAGTGCCCCTTGGGGACTTGATGTTTTTATTCTGCTTTTGCCTTTTAATTTACTGATCAGTTGCAGTTTTAGAAGTTTTTTATGTGGGTCTGGCCTCTGTAGTCCTCTTTGTGGTTTTTTATTTTCATTTTTATATTAATAATTACCATACTTGCCAATTAATTTTCATTTGTGAATATAATTGGTGTGTTGCCTTTCTCTCCAAACCACTAATGAAGATGTTAAATAAGTCTTAGCATGAGGCTAACCTCAGCAGAATTCCCCTGGACCATGGGCACATTAGAGTTTACCATAGCCCTATTTATTTTTTATGACTTTGAGAGTGCTTCTGGATGAGACATGTTAATTCATTTCTAGGATTTCACAGTAATGGAGATCTGTGTGAAATGTCTGCCTAGATATATAATGTCTAGCGAACTCTGTGATTTTCTGAAAACTGAGAATATTGATTTACTTATATATCCCAGAATCTTAGAAGCATTGTTTGCATTCTAGGCAGTGAAAACAAAAGCTTTTGTGAATTTTATGTATGAAATATTATCACTGTGAGATAAATTCAACTGGTATTTCCATGTTTGGCAATACTGGCATGGAGTAGGGCATCAAAGATGTTTAACACAAGCAAACTGTGTAGCTATCTGAGAGGAGAGTGCTTCCATTTCAACCCAACAATATTTGGTGCACTTTCTCTATGATCAAAATATTACAAAGGGAGTGGAGAATAATTTATATCAGAGGTTCTGTGACGGAATGAAATGGGGCTCTTTTGAAGTATGATCTCTGAAAGCACAGCGTGAAGCTCAAATAAAGTGAAGGACATTCGCTATTACAAGTAATGTCCTTAATAATCTTGTTAGTCTAGTCTCCCTCTGTACGAGACAAATGGAACATTATTGGCTTATGGGCTGTAGTAAATAATTTAGTTTCCAATATTCAGGCTGCTTTGACAGTAAATTAAAATGACATGAAAGGGGCTTGTTGAATAAAGAAAGTATCCAATCAAATTTAATTGGCATGACTAAGGCACTAGAAATATGTTTTATAATTAAACCATGTTGTCTTGGAGCTTTATAAGCATGTATGAATCAAAATGTCAAAAATTATTCTTTGATACTGTGCATTTAAAACTTTCCATGGTGAATAGTTTCCTTAAACCAGCTTCTAGACATGCATATTGACATAAGATGAAAATAGCTTCACATTTTAAAATAATAAGTGCTAAACTTACCTCTCCATTTGTAAACCATTGCAACTGGCAGTTCTGCTAACAGACTTAAAAGTCTCCTTAATGGGACTTCATTTGCAGATTGATATATTAATAACTCAGGAGTTATGGTTTTGGTTGAGGTCCTCTTACAGTATTTTAGTGTTCAATCTTTTGGTGAAGAAAAGTAAGCCCCCAAGTCACTGTGATGAGTCTGCATTCGAAAAATAGTAATTTTGAGAATAAAAAGAACAATAGAAGGTACACTTTGGTCTTCCATTCCCTTCCCAAATCCAAGATGAATTAAATTCTCTAAATTTTCCAGCAGAGGTACTGAGTGATTTCACTACAAAAGAAATCTGTGTGAGAGGTTTTTTTTTGTTTTTGTTTTGTTTTTTTTTTTTTTGTATGACTTTTTTTCCCCCTTCCCTGAAAATTGTGCATAGCTAAGTCTGTGTTTGCAATAAAATTCCTAATGATGTTACTTTTCCCATCTTAGCTGGAAAATATATAGTGGTGTCTTGAGTCTAGAGACTGCTTATAAAAACAGAAATGAGCCTAGGGAATCATTTTGCTTTCACAGCCTTTTCACATGCCTTAGTCAGAATAAACTTCAGTTGGAGAAGGGTGCGGATGGAGAAAGGTTCAGGTGCATCACCTTTACTCAGGCTACAAGGGTCAGCGCTTAGACACTGGCAGAGTTCTAGTTCCTAATCTCTCGATAACTTCAGTGTAAGAGACTTTTGTGACCAGCCTGTCCGATTTGGTGATGAGGCCCAATTGCAAGCAACTAGTTTGGAGATTAGATATAGTCAAGTCTAAGACCATCCAAGATTAGTATTGTACAAATATATTTCTAAGATATAATTTCTTATGTAGAGCTGCAGCTCCAGATGACATGAAAATGTTAAAAGTATTTCCTTGAGTGGGAGAAACAGATGATAAAATGAGTGTTCCTTACAAGTCTACATTCTTTTCCAATAGGAGACTATTAGCTATTAGCTCTGAAGTATATTTTAAATAAAATTTTTGGCAGAGGGACAAATTAAGAATATTTTAAAAATTATTTTCCAGAGCTGATCAAGTAAATTCAATATATATACAAGTTATAGATACCTGTTAATTTTCATTGTTTCATGTTGCCTTTTTAAAAAACTACACAGCTAGCAAAAATCATTACTGACAACATGCTTTCTGTAATACTGTGACCTTAAAGGATATTACACACACACACACACACACACACACACACACACACACACACACACACACACACACAACTCTATAATGAAAGCAGAAATACCTCATCAGAGATAAAATTTCTGGTGAGAAAAATGCAAAACAGATGATGTATTTATATCTAAAGATACCTATTACCTATAAACACTGAGTTGCAGAGTAGTTTTTTTTGTCACTATTCCTAAATAATGCAGATGAAGAGTTGGTTTTCTTCCTATTTTTCTGTTTCTACTTGGGTGGTTCCCACAGTTTGACATGTGTTAGAATCAGGGAGATGGCTGATTGCTGGACATGTCTTCAGAATGTATGTTTAGAATTCTGTGATGAGGTCTAGTCCTTTGCCTTTTTGGCTTGACCTAGGTCTTGCTGAGGAAATGTTCCTTGAGAACCATTCACTGGTATTGCTAATACACAATTGGTGATCTCTCAGATACTACAGATGATGCTGCACATGTGTTGATGGCCTTTTTGAAGGGACGTTAGCACAGGATATTGAAAATAATGCTACAGTGGCTATCAGCCTAGAACACCAAGGCAGCTCATAGTAAACTACCTTTGGGGACAAGTTTCATGTAATAAACTTGTAGATTATTAATGTTAAGTGTCGCAGGCAATAGAGTGGACTCCTTCTTGCAAATTTCAAGTGGACAAAGACTGTTTAGAAGGGAATAAAGGGAGTTGAAGTTTCATTTGCTTGGAAGTGTTTCAAACCTAGTCCACTTCACCTCCAGGCCTGTGGGTTTTTTTTATTTTATTCCTGAGTTACTGGTATAATTTTTTCACTGGGCCATCTCTTGGTTAACTCTAATTTTATTGGAAAATACATTTGTTATGAAATTATACATGAAAATAAAACAAAATCTTGTTAAAGTTTTCAACAGTTTTGGTTGATGTCTGTCAATATAACCTGCATTTGATTTTGCAATTTTGTGGGGGACTTTTATCTTCTACTTGCTCCAAGAACAATGCTCAGTAAATGCATTGGATATCTACAATCAATTTCATATTTTGGCATGGCCCTGTTGAGAATCATTTTTTATCAAGCTCTAAAGTTGATATTGTTCAACTATAGCTTGGCCGTTGGGACTATGTTTTTGTGGCTTTTACCTCCTTGGGTCCTATATAGCTGATAGACACAGTTAAAATTGAAACCATCTTTCGTTCATCTACAGATTTTTTTTCTAGCTTGATACTTTTTAATTTCAACTCTACAAACTAGAGATGTATGTTATCATCCCTGCTATAGGGAAAAGGCAAACAGAAAGTGACTGAATCTGCGGCTCAGTGACTATGTGCTACAGTCAATATTAGAACATGCTATTTTGTTTTTAATTTTATTATTTTTTGACTGCACTATGTTACCATAACCTTGAGTAAAAATGTCTTCCATAGGAGCTGAAGAGATGGCTCAATAGTTTAGATCATTGGCTTATCTTCCATAGAAACTGAGTTCAATTCACAGCACCGATATGGAAACTCACAAACATCTGTAATTCCAGTTCCAGGAAGTTTGATGCCCCTTCTGTCCTCTTCAGGCACCAGGCACTCAAGTGGTACACAGACACACATGTAAGCAATGCACCTATATATAAAGACACACAACAAACAAAACACCTGATGTCTCTCAGGAGCTCAGGTATTTGCATACCCAGTTGCATACTTGATCGCCCTTTGGTCTTGCTGTTGGTGGAGGTTTAAAGGATGTCACCAGGGGGTGGGCGGGCATTGCCAGTTTAAAGAGTCTAGATTGCTAGAACTTCTAGTTCCCTACTTCATGCTTAGAAGTAAGGATGTGAGCTATTCATTTCAGGCACCCACTGCCTTGCCCATCTACGCTGGTGAACTTTTAACTCTTTACAATCATAAACCAAGATAAATTCTAGATTCTGTAAGTTGCTTTGGTCATGGTATTTTCTTACAACAACAGTATGTATTTATAGCTAGAGGCTAATGCCCTCATGGAGCACTAATGCCCTAATGTCCATGGAGGTTGCCCAATCATTGCACTCAGTAGGATCTGATTTCCTGGATTGCTTTTTCTGACCTTGTTTTACCTTTTGTTTGAGGCAAATGAGCTTTCTGTAGGCCAGTGGGTTCCAAATCTTTTCCTTTTTCTACATTGAATATTTTACTGTGAGATATAAACAAATCCACAGACGGCTGAAATGGCTCCAGGCCATTGGTTCAGGCAGAGATGGCTGAAAGCTCTTAGAAGGTGTAGTCTGCTGTCCCGTTTAGACCACCTGACTCCAGATACCTATTGACAATCTACCAGGCATCTTTAGAGAGCTGTCTGATTAGAGAATAATAATAATGTCAATTGATTAATAATAGAGAATAATGATAATAGTTCTATGTACAAAATCTACTAAGAGCACTTGGTGAATTATCTCATTTAATCCTCACAACACGCAGCTAACCAGTTAAAAGAATCTGATCTCTAACCCTGAGTTCCTATCTCCATATCCAGAGACCTTAACTCATATAATACATGGCTCCTACTTCCCCCAGTCAGACATATAACTTTTTTTTTTGTTGATTCTGAAGGAGGGGATATTGTTTGCTAAGCTAGTTTTCTAAATTATCTTGTTAAACATTTGATTATTTAAAAAAATATTTGACGATGTATGTATATTTATACTAAGAAAAGGAAATGAGCCAGGCCTGGAGGTGAAAGCCTATAATGTCAGCTCATAGGGAGGCTGAGGCTAATTACAAATCTACATCTCTGTGACCTACCAAATGAGGTTAGGGGCAGCCTGGGCATCTTTATCAGAACCTGTCTGAAAATAAAAAGCAAAAGAGAGAGATGGTAATATAATTTTTAGTGGTAGAGTACTTGATTGTGCAAGGCCCTGGGTTCAGTCCATGACAACATAGAAGTAACTAGGTACTAGCTAAAACAATAGGCTTTGTCTGCTCTCCATCATTTAATCATGTAATCATGTACAGGAAATGTACAATAATAAGTAGAATTTCCAAATGAGATTAAAAGTGAAATTTAAATTTTACATAGTGAACCAAGGTGTTTTGAGGAGCCAGTAGAGTTTTTTTTTAGTACTGTCAGCTTCTCTGTCAATGTTTGCTGACTATGTTAGTAACAGAGTCCAAAGTTATGGTATGCTTCAATGGCATAAAAAACAAAATAAAACAATACCAAAAATCCTCCTTGGATAAGCCATTACTTTAAGTGTTAGATCCTACATAAGTTCAGCACTAAACTATGTTTTATTTGTGTGTGCATGAAACTAATGTGTTTGTTCAATTGGCCAGCTTGATAGGATTGATAGATGACTAGGCCTTCGGGAAGCACTCCTGTCAACTGTGAGGGTACATCCAAAGATGATCTAATCATGAGGGCTCTGATGTAATGAATTGAATAATCCATTGGCCAGTTGATGTTATGATGGCATTATTGGAAGGATCAAAGTAGAGAGTAGAGATTCTTGACTGAAGTAGATTTCTTGAGGGGGGGCATGACCCTCACTGCTCTGTTTCCCTTCTCTTGAAAAATAGCCCCTTTCATATACTTCTACCTTCATAGTCTTCTCAAGCACATGGATTGAACCCTCTGAATCTATGAACAAAATGAATACTTCCTGCCTTGGTTAGGTATTTTGTCATGGGAATGAGAAAAGAAATTATCCTTGAAGACATTTAAGCAAAGCCTTGCTTCTTAACTACTACTATTTTGTTCCATCCATGTGTTTAATGGATGGAAGGATGACAGTTTGGAAGTAAGGGCAGTCTGCTTCTGTTTGGCTCTGAGACCCTGGGCAACTGTGAGGTATACGATGAGCCTCAGGCTCCTCTAGTGAAGACCTGAGGCAACCTCAGGGGTGCTTCCCAGTACCTCACTCTGACTGGGAACTTTTTCAATTTGCCATCCAAACTTTGCTCTAACCACTAAGTACTTATATTAATATGCTGAAGTTCTGGTTCTTGAAAGGGAATTCATTGTCCCCAGAATGACAGGTTCATTAACTCAAGATTTGCTAATAAAATATGAGGTAAAGGCAGAGTCTCAGGGCCATATTTGGTCACTTTTCTGCAAAAATGTTGAGTAGATTATTTTACTGGTCATTCTTCACCCTCCTCATTATTACCTGTGTTAACTGAGTGTGGTCATTCACTATTAATTTCAGTTTTTCTGTAAGATTAATAAATACCAGTGTAGAGATGGCAGTATTTCCTGTTTCAGCTCAAGGGAAAACCCCTGAGCATTTCCGGTTGCAGTAGCTGGCTGAGCAATACTGCCTCTGCATTGCTTTTATTCTGAAGAGATTTTAAAGAAACAACCCAGAATTGCTTTCTCCTCCTACTTAAAAGCAAGGAATGTTTAGACTGATTGATTTTGAAATAGAGACCTGGGTTCCTTATCACAAGGTGGCAGCAGAAATGTATTAATACCTTGGTAGCACAGGACTTAACAGTGTGTCAAAACAGACTATCTCTAAAATCTTCCTCTTTTTCAAAGAAAAGTCACTGGAATTTGGTAAATATCCATATGTTATGTATGATTTTGATGACTTCCAAACAGAAGATGATACTTAAAGTTAAGACCTTTCACTTAAAATGTCTTTTAGTGATGAGAAGGGCACATTACTTATATAATTTGTTTTTAGATGGGTCTATGTAGAAAGCTGCAAGTATTTCTCTGTGTGCTTGTGTGTGTGCATAGTTGTATAGTGATGGTAGGGTGCACATGTTTGTGGGGTGTGTGTGTGTGTGTG